>PVJD01000759.1:0-16964 GCA_004026545.1 Mormoops blainvillei
GTATCCAACTGGCGGCTCAATTATCTCTCTGGTGGTGCTGTCTTAGGGTGCCCAGCCAGCCCTGTCTTTTCTCTGCTGCACTCCTTACCAGTCAGGTTGTGCCGAGCTGGTTCTTCTGTTTGTCTGACGGTATTGGGCTTCTCTCTTGCTACTGTTCAGTTGTTTATTCGTTTTGATTTCTCCACTACTAAGTTTTAATTCCAGATTGGTCCTGGGGGGAAGTCAATGTGATTTCCATTCTCTCCTCTGCCATCTTGATCCTCCTCATATAAACAATACTTTAAAAAACCAGATCACAGGCAACTTTACCAAACATTTAGGGAAGATGTTTGGTAAAAGTAACTTTTATACTTTTCAAAGTATTCTAAAAAATTCAAAAAGATGGAAGACTCCTAAACTCATTTTATGATGCCAGAATATTATTAATTCCAAAACCACTTAAAGACACAACAAAAAAAGAAAACTAAACACTGAAAAACAGATGCTAAAATCCTGTCAAAAGGATCCAGAAATACATTAAAAAGATGATCCACCATGATCAAGTGGGATTCACCCCAGGGATTTAAGGATGATACAACATTCACAAATCAATAAACATAATATGTTCTTATGCTAGTACCAGACTGTTTTTCTTTTTTTACATCACATTAAAAAAAAGAATGAAAGGCAAACTCCATGTAATCTTATCAACAGATGCTTCAAAAGCATTGATAAGATACAGCACCAATTTATAATAAAAACACTCAGCAAAGTGGGAATAGAGGGAGAATACCTCAACATAATAAAGGCCGTATATGAGAAACCTACAGCCCATATCACACTAAATGGGCAAAAATTAAAAGCTTTCTTTCTAAAGCCAAGAACAAGATAAGGATGTCCACTTTCACCAATTTTATTCAACATAGTCTTGGAAGTTCTAGACACAATGATCAGACAAGGAAAAGAAATAAAAGGCACTCAATTTGGAAAGGAGGAAGTATAATATCATCATTTGCAGATGAAATTATAGTGTACATAGAAAACCCAATACACTCCACCAAAAAACTACTTGGCTTAATAAGTGAATTCTGTAAAATGGTGGGATAAAAAATCAATATTCAGGAGTAGAAGGCCCTTTAGTCACCAACAATGAAATATCAGGAAGAAAACTAGGTAGAAATCCCGCTTACTATAGCAACAAGAAAAATAAAGTACCTAGGAATAAACTTAACCAAGGAGGTAAAAGAAATGTACTCATAAAACTACACAAGACTGAAGAAAGAAATTAAGGAAGACACAAATAAATGGAAGCATATTCCATGTTCATGGATTAGAAGAGTTAACATCATCAAAATGTCCATCATACCCAAAGCAATTTATAGATTCAATGCAATATGTATTAAATTACCAATGGCATATTTCACAGATACAGAACAAACATTTCAAAAATGTATATGGAACCATAAATGACCCCAAATGGCTGCAGCAAATTTGAAAAAGAACAACAAAGCTGGAGGGATCACAATGCCTGACATCAAACTATATTGTAAGGTCACTCTAATGAAAACAGTCTGGTACTAGCATAAGAGCAGACACCTAGATCAATGGAACAGAATAGAGAGCACAGAAATAAACCCATGTCAGTACAATCAGTTAATATTTGACGGGGAGGCAGGAGCAGAAAATGAAGTGAAAATATCCTTTTCAATAAATGGTGTCAGGAGATATGGACAAGTACACACAAAGAAAAACAAAATGAAACTAGACCACCAACTTACGCCATACACTAAAATAAACTCAAGATGGATAAAAGAGTGAAATATAAGTCATGACACCATAAAAGTCCCAGAGGATAACTTAGGCAGGAACATTTCATAACCCCTCTACAGCAATATTTTCTCCAATATGTCTTCTAGGACAAGGGATATAAAGGAAAGACTAAACAAATGGGACTACATCAAATTAAAATGCTTCTACATGCTTAAACAAAACATCAGCAAAATGAAAAGAGAACCAACCATTTGGGAAAATATATTTGTCAATGATACCTCGACAAGGTTTGATCTCCAAAATATGTAAAGAACTCACATGACTCAATACCAACAAGACAAACAATCCAATTAAAAAATGGGCAAAGGACCTGAACAGACACTTCTCCAAGGAAGACATACACATGGTCCAGAGACAGATGAAAAGATGCTCAGCAGCACTAGCCATCAGAGAGATGCAAATTAAAACCATAATGAGATACCACCTCACACTGGTCAGAATGGTCATCATTAATAAATCAACCAACAACAAGTGGTGGTGAGATGTGGAGAAAAGGGAACCCTAGTGCACTGTTGGTGGGAATGCAGGTTGGTTCAGCCACTGTGGAAAATAGTATGGAGTTTCCTCAGAAAACTAAAAATGGAACTGCCTTTTCATCCAGCAATTCCACTTGCCTGGATTATACCCTAAGAATCCTGAAACACCAATTGAAAAGAACCTATGCACCCCTATGTTCATAGCATCATTATTTACGATAGCCGATTCTTGGAAAGATCCTAACTGCCCATCAGTAAATAAGTGAATAAAAAGACCGTCATACATTTATACAATGGAATACTACCAAGCAAAATGAAAGAAGGACTCCTACTTTTCACGACAGCATGGACAGAACTTGAGAGCATTATGCTAAGTGAAATAAGCCAGGTAATGAAAGAAAAATACCATATGATCACCTATAAGAAGAACCTAATGAACAAAACAAACAAATGAGCAAAATAGAACCAGAGGCATGGAAACAAGGAACCAATTGAGAGTGACCAGAGGGGAGAGAGGGAGGGTGCAAGGTCAAATGAAGGGGAAGAGTCTAAAAATGAACCGATATAAATGACCCATGGACATGGACAGCAGGGGATAGCAATGGGGGAAAACTGGGATGACTGTGATAGAACAGTAAAAAAATAAAAATAAAGAATATAAAACTGTGGCACATTTACACAATGGAATACTATGCAGCAGGAAAAAGGAGGAATCTCTACCTTCTGCTACAGAATCGATGGAACTGGTAATTATTATGCTAACTAAAATCAGGCAGTCAGTGGAAGACAAATACCATATGATTCCACTTATAAGGGAAATCTAATGAACAAAATAAACTAAAGAGCCAAATAGAACCAGAGGCATAGAATCATGAAATAGACTGACAGCTGTTAAGAAGCAATTGAGGGAGGTGTGGACTGATCAAAAGAAGGTAAGGGAATTAGTCAATGAATATATATGAAGGATCCATGGGCATGGACAACAGTGTGGGAATTGATTCTGGAAGTGGGGGCAGGCTGCATGGACAGGGAAAAAGGAGAAAAAATTGGGACAACAGTAATAGTATAAACAATAAAACATTAAAATAATAATAGTTAACAAAAATAAAATATAGGTGAAAATATTCACATCCTTAGATTTGTCAATGGTTTCTTAGTTTGAGCCAGACGCACAAGTGATAAAAATGAAACAGAAATATTGCAAATTCAGGGTTCATTTTAACAATTGAGTTCTCAAAAAACATAGAACTCCATTTCAAGGTCCCTTTAGACTATGACCATTTTGTATCTATTCCTCCTTCATTATTAATCATTTTTGAGAAGTTCTTAAAATATGAATGGTATGTAGTTCCTGTCAATCATTGTTCATATGTAGTATTACTAAAATGTTTTATGTATGTAAATAACTAGATAAATGATAATAAAGTGTTTTCAATAGAATAAATTTGTGAAATCATAACATTCAGTATTGGCATCTATTTTAACTATTCAAAAATAACCATAACTTTTTAAAACGAATTTCCACTTAAGGAACCATTTAAGCTATGAGACTATTTTAGCCATTTTTCTAATCAAAAAGGTCATATGGGATGTTAAAGACTATACTCAGTTTACAAAATTGAGATCACATTAAATGTAATTTTGTATGATGATTTTTTTCATCTTTATAAATGAGCACTTTCATAGTATTCCTCAAAAACATGATAAAGGCAATCAATATATTGTTCCGTTGTATTAATAAATTTCAAATTAGTTAATCTATATTTCAGTTTAAAAACAGGTAAAAACAAAGTCGAACAGATATTTTTCCAAGAAAAAAAGACATACAAACAGTCAATAGTTACATAGAAAAGTGCTTGACATGACTAATCATCAGGGAAATAGAGATATCACCTCACAATGATATATCACCACACAACTGTTGGGATGTCTGTTATCAAAAGGGTAAGAGACAAACAAGTTTCAGTGAGGATGCAGAGAGAAAGAAACCCTTGTCCAGTGTTGGTAGGAATGAAATTGTTACAGCCACTATGGAAAATGGTGTATAGGTTCCTTATTGTGTTCTGATTTTTAGTACTCTGAGATTACCCTTTCTTGGTTTTCATTTTTTACCTACAAAAAATAAATTAGGTCTTTGATTTGAGAGTTCAAGGCTTAGGAAAAATCAGTGATTATACTATGTATCTCCACTCTAAAATATTTTGCAAATGTTAGGAATATATGATATATATAGAGAGAGAGTTGATGAACAAGCTGTGTGTGAGAGAGAAAGACAGATACAGAGAAACACTTTATAAAAAGGAAGAAACACCTTACGTGTTCTCGAGTCGTGAATAATTTAAAAATCACTAAATGGTGAAAGTTGAAACCCTCCATTAAATTCCTCATAACCATTGAGAAGAAATTTATTAGTAATATGATAAAGCAATTACAAAAATATTTAAAGGGATAAAAAGTTATCCGGTAAGCTTCATGGCTAAGGTATTTTGTAATTTTTGTCAGATTTTAAGCTTTTGTTAATTCATTTAATGGGAAAAATCAAATGCTGTCTTATGCCTATTATTTCTCACTACTAAAAACACCCAGAGTATTTATTTATACCTCTCGGTGACAATGGACACTTTCAACCTTGAACTGGACAATGCATCCTCCTTTAGTGTTTAATAACTTTATCTTTGTGCTTTGGATTCACTGTCACACATATATGAGGTATACTATATAGCAGGCCCTGAATTACTATTTGTTAAGTGAATGAATGAATAAACAAACAAACAAATAAATAAATGATTATGGTTTCCTTTGCCCTGAACCATGCCTTTCATGTTTTTATAAAAAGATTAAAAGTAAAAGAGACTTTTTTTTAATTTAACTTAAATCCTACAATCTTATTTCCATCAATGTCATTCAGGGAATGTCCAAGGCATTCCTCTAAAAATCTAAATATCTAAGGACATATACACATATGTATATGTATATATGTGTATGTGTGTGTGCATATATTATAAGATACTTCAAAGAAATTTGTGCATCCAAATTTCTTGGATATATGGAAAAATGAACATAAAATACCAGTATTTTTTATTTGACATTTCAACGAGTTTCTTCTTACAAAGGGTTTTGCCTTACAAGGTGTTTTGCATTTAGATTCTTCTCAATTCAGCAAACTAAAACTAAATATTATTGACTTATACTTTATATTTTAACAAGAAACTGAAGCCTAAATTTTCAATTTTGATTTCATTTAATCATTAAAGTCTAACATACATTATTTCTTCAAAAACTAAAGATATTATACCCAACTATCATAAAACAGATACACATAATATATCTGAATTAGTTCATCATCTAAAATGTATCACATGTATTCACAAACATAAAATTTATTTTTTATCTCCTTTGTCTAGTACAAATTATTTTGTGACATACTGTTTTAACTCAAATCTTTATTAACTACTTCCCAGTTGCAGAGAGAGCACTGTATCCATGTACTTCACAGCAGTATTAAAGACAAGGATATAATTTTGTTTATAACCCTCCCAGGGCTATGCAACTGCCTTTCAATAAATACTAAGTAATGTCAATCCAATAGTAAAGTTTAAATCCATCAGTTGCACGTGTGTGGGGTTAGGAAAAGCTTGAAAAACAGGCCTATATTTTGGGGTGCTTATGGCACTTATATATGAATATTGAAGTCTTTTTTTCCAGATGCTCAGATATTTTGCCAAAAATGTGCTAAAACAAAGTCACTTAGGGAATATGAGCTAGCCTAGAGATTAATAAAAGCTCCAACTTCACAGGCTTCCACAAATTATTATATGAAAACAACAGATAATTTTAAACTATCAAATATTTCAAATGTCTCTCTGTTTCTATGACATATTTATCCTATACAAAAGATTTGCTAAAGGAGTTACAGTGTCCTTCTGGTACATAAAGAATAATGTCTCTGTAAAAAAATGTTAAATTAATGTAGATGATGATGCAAAGCTAAGGGAGCGCTGTTAAGGGATGGCATGCTGCCACAGGGTGGGGTTTTGTTTTGGTATCCTTGTAGAGTCTGCAGGTGTTTGGCAGCAGTTAAAATCGGGGCCAGCTGTGATATTTCAGTTCCGATATTTCCCTCCCAATAGTTCTCAGAACTGATGCTTCAGGGTGATGTCTTACACCTGATGTACTCAACTTGTGTGGTACGAATGTGAAAATTCTTTTAAATAACACCAGTTTTGAGACACCCTTAGCCCCCTTTTCCCAACCAGAGGTCACAGCACCAGGAGAAAGAAACACATTAATCAGAGATTTAGTCATTTACATGTGTGGGTGTGTGTGTGTGTGTGTGTGTGTGTGTGTATTCGAGTAGTTCATTCAAAGATAGTAATACACTAGAATACACTAGAATACATACAGTCTTAAACAAAATACAAAAAGCGAGATAACACATGCTCTTTTGATTCTCTTAGCTGATAATGATGCTTTTAAACTCTCAGAGGGGTGAGATCCATAGCTATTTTTGCAGAAATTCTAATAGTTTCTATTAAAAGCTGCATTTTCTTTTAAGTTTATTTGGATTGGGAAACCTCAAACCACAATGTATTTCATGCACATGTTCCCAAGGGTATGTTAAATAGGACCATACTGAGGTCATCTAATAAGCTTTTTAAGAATCCCTTTAATGCACTGGACAATCTTGGCCTGATTAAAAGAAAATGTTTTAAGAAAGCACTTAGAAAAACAACTATTACAATCTATATGCAGATAATCTATATTATACTTCTAAAATGCAAAGAGTTTTCCACAATATATCACTGAGGGACAAAAACAACAAAACTACCACTAATAAACTTCTCAGAGCTATCAGTAAATAGAGACCAACCCTACCCCCCATGGTATCCCTGACAGATTTAACAGTGGATACCTATAGCATCATTTTAACTGTGAAAAGGTCTGTGCCATATAATCAGGAATGAAAGAGAACCTCACATCTACCCAAGAAAGGAAAATCATCTGCTGTTTTGGTCAAGTCAAAAATGCAAGTTTTCTCCAGACATGAGACAATAATGAAATCATTTAGTTTAGAAATAGTTTCTACCATCAAGTAACTTTTTTAAACCACAAATGAAATTGTACACAGTCCACTTAACCAGTAGGCCTATGGAAAATGCTCTCCTATTTTGTGATGCTTCTAAACCATTCTTGTTTTTGTTTTTGTCTTGTTTTGTTTTTTGTTGAACACACCCCCTTTTACCTCATCAAAGTCTCACTTCCCGCACCATGTTCCAGGCCTTGTACTTCACCCAAATCAATTTTGAGTTGAATTAGCAGCTGTGCTGGCACAGAGCACATGGAGAATTAGGCCACAGGTGCCAGCAAGCAGACCCTCATCTGAACTGAAGTGGCTGGCTCCCTGTGCCCACAGCCAAGAAACTCCGCAGCGCATCAGGGGAAAAAACAAGGGGGGACACCTGAAGAGGAAATTATACTTCTTTTATGGAAAATGAATAATAAAAGTGTTTTCAATAATCAGAAATAATGAATGGTTGAGACCTTCTTGTCACAGAGTTTACACATGAATTTTTTAAAGGATATTAGCTAGAGTTCAATTTTAAGCCAATGATCTCCATCCCCACAGGTACACTGGATTTGCCTCTATCCACCAAACAAAGGTAAGTACAAGTGTTTGTTTTACCAAAAATCTAACCATAAAGTGCATCATCAAACCAGAGCTACTACAGTTCACTGAACATTTACCACCTGACAATCCCTACAATGTGTCCTTTATAAATATTATCTCATTTAACATTTACAACACTACACATGTAAAGGAAAGAACCTAAAGCTCACTGCTTTACAGTTGAGAAAACTGAAGCCTAGAAAGTTTATAAAACTGCCCATCAATTTTAATCCCATGGTCTTAAGCATTATGTTATGCTTAGTCCCCTGAGGTTTTCAACCAAGGCTTTCCAGCCAGGCCCATGAAAGAGATTGTCAGCCCCACTTAGGGGTGTAAGTAGCCACTTGATCATTTGGATAAATCTATACTTTGCAGAGAATCAACTCATTCAGTCCCTGATTCATGCAACAACAAATATATATTGCATACCTTCTATTTGTTGATTTTGAATTTTTTCTTCATAAAGGAAGAGAATCACCAAATTCATGTTAAATCTCTAGCACCTGGTACATTAGGGGTAATAAAGGTTTCTTGAACAAACTTTCAAAATAGTCATTTTTAGGTGTCCTATTAAGTTATGTTTGTAAAAATAATTTATTTTACACAGATTTAAGAAAAACTCCCTGATTTTTTCACAGTCTACATTCCTTCAAAATTAAAAATTATATGGACTCCTTTCAAAAAGAACCAAACATTTCCAAGCACAGGGGAAACAGAGTGCCCTTGTCTCTTGTGCAAAAAAGGCTTACTTAAAATTGCACAGCTATCTTTGATTATTTTTAAAATGTAGTAACACTAATCCTACTAAAAATCCAGATAAATTTTACACGTATGACATTTAAATTCTGAAGAATATAATGATATATAAAAGAAACCAACTCTACTCTTGCAATTAGATTAAAATTCTCAATAACAATCACTGCATGGTTAAGAATTTTTGAGGTTAGAATCGTGGCAATTAGAATCCACTTTTTGGTGTGTAAGAAGGCAGTTTTCAGAGGCTTCGGGACTGAGGGAAATATTGGTATCCCGGCTTAGGTAAAATCAATCTTTTCCATTTGGAAAATAAGCTAAGTACTGAAAATAGACCATAGACCAATAATAGAAATTTCTTGCAGGTCAGAAAGAGTAGGGATATAAAGCTTAATAATTAAACTTAACTATAAGGGAAAATTGGGAATGAAAATTCAAATTATCCTATATCCAATCTGAACCAGCTGATAAAGTGAACAATTTAAGGTGATGAGTAGGACCTTGGATTCTTGCTCATCAAAGCCTAAAAAAATGAGTAATGTTAGAATATACTTAATGATTTTTTAAAATAACATTCTTTACTTTAATGACTTATCTCTGATGAAACACAGATGGAACAACAAAAAATGCTGACAGAAGAACTCTCAGGAAATATCTCCAGAGAAATTTGCCATCAAATTGAATTAAGTGTAAAGTCCTACACATGTTTGTATCACTTTTAAGTAGAAAACTAACAATTAAAACCTCCCATCCCCCCCTCCCCAATAATAGCATAAGGCCAAAGATCTGCTCATTCAAAGTTATAAAGAAAATTGGCCATCTGGTCTACTATGTTCAGCGTGTATAGACTGCTACTTCATCACAGGAAATCACAAGGCATTAATTAATTCACCAATTTGGTGAATTCACCCTTTCCTGTAAACTCAGTGATATCAAGTGGGCTCCTTCACTTCAAATACTTATCTGTCATTGGTTTATCATAAACAAAGTTTTGCCATACTCACAGCCTTGGCAGAAAAATAGCACAAAGCAGAATTCCTAAATTTATTCATAGTTTTCCTCCAGTAAATATTGTAAATATTCAATTAAATATATTCAATTCCCTTTTAAACAGATATTCATGTAAGATAGACACCAAAGGTAAAGAGTTAGGTCAGTTTTCAACAAAGTTCCCCTACCTTAAAAAAAATATATTCTCTTTTTAACAATTCATTTCAAAGAAAAATCCACCACTACATAAATTAAAAGAATTTTTAAAAACCCAATAATTTTGAATGTTGAAGACTGACAAGATGTGTGAATTATCATAGTGAAACCTTCACAGAACAATAGAGTTCTTCTACCTTTTGGGATCATTATGTGAAACTCCAAAATGATAATTTGCTTGCAGTGATATTGATTAAAGTAATAAAATCAAAACTTATCTTGACATAATCTAAAATAATCATTTGAACAATATTATAGAAGCAATATTTTTTAGTTGACCCTTTTTCCTGATCCCCACAAAAGAGCCTATATCAAGGTAGAGCACAAATCTCTACTCAAGTACCATTTATTTTTCATGAATAATGCACATTAATCAAAGCATATGAAAGCTTCTCATTTGCAGAATTACCTATGCCTTGCTTTGAACATTTAAAGACTGTCATATTATAAGAACTATATTGTACACTCTGTGGACTGTAATTGTGAAATTTCTCATATTTCTTTTTACAGAAAGTGATCTCTGATTGTCTGATCCCAATCTCTCAGTGGTCTATATTTCTATTTTTCAAGAAAAACAAATGTCCTGACCTTGGAAATTTTATGTTGTGGCTGCTGAAGAAATCTGTTAGATCTGGTAAACTTAAAAGTCTGATTATAGACTTCAAGTTCTAAATTCCAATTCTTTTTATTTCATATCCACCATTTAACATATTAAAAAAACAAAATCATGTTATATGACTAAAGCACAAGACCAATGGTTAATTTACATCTATATGAATCAATCTGGATAGAAAACAGAAGCACATCTTTCTCTTAATCGTGGTATAATAAAAACTTCAAAAAACAAACCTGGGGTTCTGCAAATACATTCTTCATATTGTTGATTGGGCCATACGGGACCCTACTACCTTCAAAGCGGTGTAACCACTTGTTAGTCATTTCTTCTTCAAACCTAGAAACATACCAAAAAATTATGCATTTTTTATACTCTAAAGAATGTAACACAATCTTTTTTTCCTCATGTGTCCTTCTTTTGAAGCAACCAATAATGACAGTGCTCCTAGTTTCTTTGCTCCTAGTTTTGAGAGAATGTTGCTGATATAAAATGACTTTGAGTTACACTGTAGTGGTAAAATACCCACCCAGGTCCAATTGTTGAAAATCCACCATTAGAGATGTAATTCCTCCTATTTCTGTCCTTATTTCTTTTTGATAGAGATTCCCTTGGAGAAGAGAGATCATGTGGAAAATTGTATTAATTGAGTTTCAATGTGTCATTGAGTTCCTTGTAAAAATTATAATAATAACATCGTTGCAATTTTGAGCATGGTGTCATTGTGCAAAGTGTTGCAAAGTGGTTTTTTTGGGTTTTTTGTTTTTGTTTTTTTTTTTTTTGGTCTCAGGCATAGTAAATCAGGTTAAAGACACTGATACACTGTTTTACTCCTCAAAACAAAAGATGAACTAATGTGGTTGTTTTAAAAGAAAGGTACATATTTTATCACCATTATTTTTAAAGTACATCAGAATTCACAGCACCCTGACCAATGTGGTTCACTTGGCTGAAGTGTATCCCATATACCAAGTGGCTGGAGGTTCAATTCCCAGTCAGAGTACATGCCTAGGTTGTGGGTTCAGTCCCCAGTCAGAGCCCATATGGGAGGCAACCAAGCGATGTGTTTCTATCATCTCTCTCTCTCTCTCTCTCTCTCCCCCTCTCTCTTTCTCTCTCTCTCTCTCCCCCTCCCTCTCTCTCCCCTCCCCCACCTCTTCCTCTCTCTTTCAAATTAGTATAAAAAAAGAACAGCCACAACCATTACCTAAAACAATCTTAGCTACTTATTTATCCGTACTGTGACTTACTCATCAAAATGACTGTAGGCATGTAAAGACTGATAGCCTGATAGCTCAATTTAGCCAACAATACTCAAATTCATTCAAGTCCTTTACCTCTGTTTTGTTTTTACTCTAATTTAAAATGGGACTCCACAAACATAAACCCTTATTTGATTTCCTTTATTTTCTCTATGAGGAAGGAAAGGGAACCTAATTCATTAATGAGATTTATTATTTTATATTTCTTCTCTGTTAAAACAGAACAAAATCTTGGATCCTCAAAGATACTTATAGTTTGTAGTGTATAAAGAATTTTAGAATTGGTCATTGTTAAAACAGCGAATTATTTTTGAAGGAACAATCTAGGTGAAAAGAGAATTTCAAGAACATTAGTTAACTGCAAGGGAATTGCTTCACTTGAATCAGCAAGTGAATTGCTTCACTCATATGAAAAGACTAGTACAAATACATCAGAAATATTTAGTATTCATAGCCTTCTATTCAGCTCTCTTATACATAGCTAGAATTAATCCCAGATTCATAGACTTCATGGAAAATTGTATTAGAGAAATGGACCTCTTCTGCTATTGAAAAAAGTATAAAAACCCTACCAATACTTTGAGGACACTTCTCTGATTGCTATCTAGTAGAAGAAAGAAAAAGAGAAAGAAAGCTTGAACTAATGTATTCTCCAAAAGACAGATTACTGTATGAACACTGATGTTCATACATATTTTATGTAAAATAATTTATACTATTATTTTTATGTAATTGTACATTAAAAATTCCATATAAATAAGGATCTGATAAAAATTGTAATGAGAGTAATATTACATTTTATTAAGAATGTAATTAATCCTATTTGTGCATCCACTTATTCTACATCCATCCAGAGAGTGCCTACTATACACCAGGTATGGATTATTGTCTTTAAATACAAGGTCGTCCCATTTCTCTACATTACGACAAATAAAAATTTTTCATTATACATTTTAATTGCAGCCTGTAATGTTATAATAATTATCCCTATTTAGTGCACAATAAAGTGCTTCATTTCTAAATATTGAGAAAGATTTCTTCATGGGAAGACCACAATGCAGGATTAAATGTTTTGCATTAATTGATTCTTCATATCCATTTTAATGACTGTTAAAGTCATCTCCTGGTCAAGACTTCTTAAGATATATATAGACATATATTACCAGAATGACATATGTTGAAAGAATAAAGGAGGTACTTAGAATGTGGAGACTTTTCAAACAGAGTGTCAATCAATTAAGTTTTCATAAAAAGAGTGTTATAATGGTTAATCTGCTTTTTCCAGACAAGTCAATTTATCACCATTGGCCTCACCCAAATGTCCTGAAAGATCTACACAGAAAATGTACATCAATAACCAAACACACCTATAGCTTCAGGCTTGCCAGCAGAGAACTCGGGGGAATAGTTGAAGTTTTAGTATTTATATAAGCTTTTCACCACTGGGCAAAAGAGAGGGATTTATTTTATGTCATGGAAAACAATGGACACATGTTGGAAATGACACTGGGGAGAGAGGCAGCACCTGGAGACACAGTTGTGACCACTCTTTGTGTATTTGTGTGGGTGTGAGTGTGGAATTATTCAAAAACACATTAAACTCAGTCAGAAGGAGACTATCCCTGCATTCCCTTGTTCCCAGTGGATACATTCATTATTTTCCTCTAAAATTTATCTCTTGATCTAAATCTGATGTGGAATCCTTTCCTTTATCTATGCAAAAAAAAAAAAAAGGTATTAGTGTATATTTTATTAGCCACAAAAATTATGCTAAAAAATGTAAACAACTTATCTAAATCACTGAGCAATACAATCTTGAAACTAAGACAGGGAGGGTTTCTGTAGATCCAGTTTAGTGAGCCTCAAAGCTACAGCCTCCTCTAGGAAACTCCATAAAATAATTCAGACTTAATTGTGAAACTAATCAACCTCTCTATGTAGTTCCTGATTTTTTTTAATTCGCTTGATGCTGGATTGGGTATTATTAATAAGACAGCATCATTGAGATCTATGAAACACTGCTACATAAACATGGACTTCAGTTTAAATTTCTTAACATCAAAATTTAACTTAAGGACAAAATTTCTACAAGGATCCTAGAAGAGACCAACACTGCCAGCCTCCCTCACACCAGGCTCTGGGGATGATGGATATTCAAGGAGAACATACTGAGAAATCTGGGTTTTAATATAATAGGTTATTAGAAGAATAGAACTTCTTCAGAGAACTTCAATTAGAACTTCAAATGCAGATAAATTGTATTCTTGAGAGGACCCAAGATGGCAAAGGAGTAAGTGGAAGCTACACTAACCTCCTCCCAGAATCAATCTGGAATTACAACTAAATTGTAGAAAAATCAACCTAGTAACCAACTGAACACTAGCTGGAGAGAAGTCTTATAACCAAGGACAGACAGAAGAAAACACTTCATTACAACGTAACTTGTACGGAATGAGGAGGAGACGCAAGAGGCTGAGCTCCCAAAGGTGGCAACTGAGGTTCCAGAGGAATATTTCAGCAGCCAGGAGGGATTCCCCCTGAGAAGTGTGGGGTCTAAACCTCAAGCTGGGCTCCCCAGACTACAGCACCAGAGACAGAAAGGAACCCAGATAACATACAGCTGTGAAAAGCAGCAGGGGTTCTATCAGCCAGGGACAGATGGCTGGAGACACAGAGAGCCTCTCAAAGGGACAAAGCACAAAATTTCATTTGCAGCTACTTACCATGGGTGCTGGCAAAGGGAGGGCAGTGTGGATTAGAGACACTTGAGGAGTCTGTGGTTGGTGGCTATGGGGTGAGAACTGAGAGAAGGGCTGTCAGGATCCATGTGATGAGTCATTCCCCATACTGCAGGGGCCATTTGTATATGGCAGAGCAATCCTCTCTGAATGGTGTCAACCAGAGGGGAAGCAATATCCCCACCCATAAGAATTACTCTGCCCCATCCTGTGGTGTTTAAGCATGACTGCTGATCACAGAATGATTAGATTAAAAACTGATGTGTTTGATGGCTGATTAGATTAACATTTAAGGTGGAAAATACAAAGAAGCAGCCAAAATGGGAAGAAAAAGAAACAGACCACAAATGAAAGAACAAGAGAATTTTCCAGAAGAATTAGATGAAATGGAAGTAAGCAATTTACCAGGTAGAGAGTTTAGAGTACAGATTATAAAGATACCGAACAGCATGAAAAAAGGCATAGAAACCATAAAAAAAGGATCAGTCAGAAATAAAGAATGCAATATCTAAGATAAATAATACACTGGAAGTAATATACAGTAGGTTACATGAAACAGAGGATCAAATCAGTGTTTTGGAAAACAAGGTAGAAAAAAACGATCAGGCAGAGCAGGAAAAAATGAATTTTAAAATAATGAGAAGAGCTTAAGAAACATTTTAGATAACATGAAGTGTAACAACATCCACAGCATGAGAATACCAGAAGGAAAAGAGATCAAGCAAAGGATCAAGAATCTATGTGAAGAAGTAATGACCAAAAACTTCCCTAATCGGGTGAAGGAAACAGACATATGAGTCCAGGAAACTCAGAGAGTCCCAAACAAGTTGGACCCAAAGAGGTATACACCAAGATACATCATAATTAAAACAGCAAGGCTTAAAGGACAGGATCCTAAAAGCTGCAAGCAAAAAGTAGGTAGCTACCTATAAGAGAGTACCAGTTAGACAACCATCTGATTATTCAACACTAACATTTCAGGCCAGAATAGAGTGGCATAAATACTCAAGGTGATGAAAAGCCAGGACCTACAGCCAAGGCTACTTTACTCAGCAAGGCTGTCATATAAAATCGAAGGAGAGATAAAGAATTTCTCAGACAAGAGAAAACTAAAAGAGTTTGTTAACATCAAGCTAGTACTGCAACAAATGTTAAAGGGCTTGCTTTAAGAAGAAGAAAGAGAGAGAAAAAAAAAGAAAAGAAGGAATCAGTTTAACAAGAAAATAGCACCGTGTACATATCTATCAATAATCACCTTAAATGTAACTGGTTTAAATGCTCCAACCAAAAGACAAAGGCAGCTGAATGATAAGAAAATAAGACCCATACATATGCTGCTGCCAAGAGAACCAAAACAGATTAAAAGATACACACAGATTAAAAGTAAAGGGTTGGAAAAAGATATATCACGCAAATAGAAAAGAAAAGAAGAAAGCTGAGGTAGCAGTACTTATATCTGACCAAACAGATTTTAAAACCAAGGCTATAGTAAGAGACAACGAAGGACGCTACATAATAATAAATAGAACAATCCAACAAGAGGATATAATATAACTCAAGTAAACATTTATGCACCCAATATAGGAGCACTTAAATATGTAAAGCAAATCTTGATGGACATAAAAGGAGAACTGGTCAGAAATAGTCATAGTTGGGGATTTTCACACTCTATTTACTTCAATGGATAGATCTTCCAGGCAAAAATCAACGAACAGACAGTGGCCTTAAACGGTACCCTAGATCCAATGGATTTAATTGATATCTTCAAAACATTTAGCAACACCAGCAAATATTCCATATTTTGTAGTGTACAGTGCACTCCTGTATATAATGTGCAACCATGTTTTTGGCCCAAACTTTCAGGAAAGAAATCTTTCATTTAATTTTAATTCAAATTTTTATATATAAAACCAATTATCATATTCCAGTGTATTATTTTGCATATGGATATCAATGTTGCTTTCAAGAGTTATACTTGTAACACATATAAGCATAGATAGAAGAATTTAAAACATTTATATAGATACAGTATTAGTACTACCCATGTGCAATGTGCATCCTTATTTTTCCCTCAAGTATTTGGGGAAAAAGTGTGGATTATACATGGCAAAATATGGTACATACTTTTCTAGTGCACATGGAACATTTTCTAGGATAGACCACATGATAGGATACAAAACAAGTCTCAATAAATTTAAGAAGATTGAAATCATATCAAGCATCTCCTCTGACCACAATGCTATAAAACTAGATATTAATCACGAGAAGAACAGTGAGAAACACAGAAAGACATGCAAGCTAAATAATGTGTTTTTAAACAATGAATGGGCCAACAATGAGATCAAGGAAGAAAAAGATACCTTGAAACAAATGAAAATGAGCACAGAACTATCCAAACTCTGTGGCATACTGGGAATGCATAGCATTAGAGGCCTATCT